>JAGDYQ010000102.1:1197675-1230620 GCA_021962125.1 Bulinus truncatus
ATATTACACTGGTAAACAGTGAATTCATTGCCAGTGATATTTGAATCATTTTATACAAAGTCAACTATGCTGATTTAGAATATGTAAGTGCTTTTGCTAGATTGGCTCTATTTTTCGAGATAATTAAAATTAATGAAATAATGTATGCACCGTGTTTGAAAATTGTCAAGAATTGCATGAAGTAAAATAGTATACTAACAAATAGTGGTGAAACTGTTAATGGTCATGCAGAAATTTGTTCAAAAATATGTGTAATAGTGTTATAGAGGAAAATATTTTCATTTGAAAAACTAATTATGTCTAATTAATTTATTAATATGTTTATTGTCTATGGTAATGCATTAGCAAATCGCTGTTTGCTCGACTTCCTTTTGTGTGTGTCGTTGGGTCAATTGCGCTGGAGGCTCCAACAGTTGTCAGCCATCATATGTATGTCCCATCTTCCTTGATATCTCACCTCCATCACCCTCATATCCTGATGAAACCTCTCACATTGTTCCTCACTGAAGTCCCCAAGGTTACCTGGAAATTTGTCTAAATGACAGTGCAGGTAATGTACCTTGATGTTCATATTTGTTCCAATGTTTCTGAAGTTAGCGAGCATATCTTGCACCAGTTCTTCGTAATTCTCTGATCTGTTATTACCTAAAAAGTTCCTGACAACTGAAACAAAACTGTTCCATGAAGAAGCTTCAAGGTGATCCATGAAATTAGTAAAATTTCGATCGTTGATGATTTTCCGAATCTGAGGACCGTAAAAAATCCCAGCTTTCAGCTTCTCCAGGCTCAATCCGGGAAATGATCTGCAAATATACTTGAACCAATTGCCATATTTGTCCAAAGCCTTAACAAATTGTTTCAATAAACATAATTTGATATGAAGCGGTCCGAGAATTATCTTATTTTTGTCAACCAGTGCCTTGTTGATGATATTTTCTTTACCTACAGTCATGGTTTCCCTTGCAGACCATGTCACTCTTGTCCAATGATCTTGCCTTGCCCTGCTATCCCAAAGGCACATGCAGCATGGATATTTAGTGTATCCTGACTGCTGCCCAAGCAAGAAGTTTACCATTTTTAGATCAACACAAATTGACCACTGATGCTCATAATAACGGACTTTCTGCTATAGTATTTTGATATTCTCATACTCTTCTTTAAGTTTTGTTGAGTGGGCAATGGGAAGAGATGCATAACGGTTACCATTGTGTAACGGAACACATTTCAAGCTTGTAGTCCCATTTGGAGCAGAAGTCCAGGGATGTCATTACAGTAAACAAATTCTTCCTCTTGGCTGAATTATGGAAGAAAAACTCTTTCTCTTTTCCGATAAAATGTTATTTTAACTTCTGGTTTGAGAAAATTTCTTTCATTGAGCCTGGACGCTTTAAAGCTCAGATGCTTGCTTGGACAGATTTCGGTCTCGTATTAGGTCATTGAGTTCTTCTTGGCTGAATGGTTGAGGTGTTGAAGAACTTCCTTCATAATCGCTTCCACTATTTTCACCAAAAACTCCAGATCTTGCCCCCCGTCGGAGTATGATGGTGAAAACTCTAATAATCCAGTAAACACTGGTATAGGAACTTCACTGCTATGTGGAATTGGTCTCCTTGCAGATTCAAGATCAGGATAATCCCACTTAGATTTCTTGTGGCGATTGAAGCCTTTAACATTCACAATACAAAAATAGCAATCACCAAAATGGTCTTTCGGCTCTCGCCATACCATTGGTACACCGAAATTTAAACTTTTCTTCTCACCATTTGTCCACTGCCGTAGGATCTCCACACAGTTTTTGCAGACCTTATGGGGGGGCCCAAGACTTGTTTTGGTCTCCCAGCTTCACACCGAAATAAGCCAAATATGCCTGCTGCATAAAGTCGGTTATATTTCTTCTTTGCTTTTCAATCACGTATTCTCCACAGATGTAACAGATTATTTTTGCAGCATCTTCGTGATGAACTCATGATGTCTTTAGAAAGCAGCATAAAAGAGAAAAAAATAAACCAAGTTATAACTTGGTATAGTTAAATTAAACAAAAGACACCAAACTTATTGCATTTGTTTTACACAAAGGGTATAATCATATTTTGAAGGATGTCCAATATCTCAGAAACTAGAGCCAAATTAGCAAAAGCAGTGGCAGTTTTGAAATCAGCACCCATGAATTATTATAAATTCATTCAAACATTCTTGGCAATTCGCAAAAAAATTTTTTTGTTGAGCTGTGTTATATATCTATGGATGTATCCATCCATCTACTCTGTCCAAGTACTATATATTATATATCTATGGATGTATCCATCTACTCTGCCCAAGTACTATATATTATACTAGTTACAAGTACCCGGCTTTGCCCGGGTTTAAAATTAGGTTTTCTGTTTACCTTCTGTTTTCTCCTTACCCCCTCTCTACCTTCCTCTCTCTCCCTCCCTCCCTCCCTCCCTCCCCCCCTCCCTCCCTTTCTCCCTCCCTCCCTCTCTCTCCCATCTCTCCCTAACTCCCTCTCTCCCCCTCCTTCTCTCCCCATGTCCATCCCCATCCCTCCCTCTCTCCCCCTTCCACCTTGCCTCTCTTCCTCCCTGCCCCCTCTTTCTTTATCTCTTCCTCTCTCTCCTTCTTTCCTATCCACCCTCTCTCTCCCTCCCTCCCCTCTATCTCCCTCCCTCTCCCACTCTCCCCCTCCTTCTCTCCCCCTGTCCATCCCCACTCCCTCCCTCTATCCCCCTCCCTCACACCTACCTTCCTTTCCTCTCTCCCCCTGCCCCCTCTCTCTTATCTCCCTCCCTCCCTCCCTCCCTCTCTCTCTGTCTCTCTCTGTCTATATATATATATATATATATATATATATATATATATATATATATATATATATATATATATTTATTATTATGGCTTCACTATTCTTCTAAAATCCTTCTTCATTCCTTTACCTTCCTCAAACTGTACAAATCAGGGAGCTTGAAAAAACAACAACAATTCTTTGCAGCACAAAGGTACCATACAGCACCAGCGGGCAAGTTCTATTCGGGAAATTACGTCACAGAGGAATTTCATTTATGGCGCCGTCGAGATTACTTTAATATAGTAAAACTAGTTGCAAGTACCCGGCTTTGCCCGGGTTTAAAATAAGGTTTTCTGTTTACCTTCTGTTTTCTCCCTACCCCCTCTCTCCCTTCCTCTCTCTCTCCCTCCCTCCCTCTCCCTTTCCCTTCCCCCCTTTTCTTCCTCCCTCCTTCTCACTCCCTCTCCCTCCCTCTCTCTCCCATTTCTCCCTCTCTCGTTCCCTCCCATCTCTCTCCCTCCCTAACCCCTCTCTCCCTCCCTTCATTCTCCCTCCTTCCTCTCTCCACCTCTCTCCCTCTTCCTCCCTCCCTCATTCCCTCTTTCCCTCCTTGCCTCCCTCACTCTTTATCTGTCTCCCTCCCTCTCTCCTTCCCTCCCCTCTCTCCCTCCCTACCCCCTCTCCCTCCCTTCCTTTCTCTTTCCTTCCCTCCCTTTCTCTCTCCCTCTCTCCCTCCCTCTCCCATCTCCCTCTCTCTCCCTCCCTCTCCCATCTCCCTTTCCCTTCCTTCTCTCCCCCTGTCCATCCCCCTCCGTCCCTCTCTCCCCTCCCTCCCTCCATCCTCCCTCCCCCCTCCTACCCTCCTTTCCTCTCTCTCCCCCTGCCCCCCCTCTCTCTCTCTTTATCTCTCCCTCCCTGCCCCCTCTCTCTCTTTATCTCTTCCTCCCATTTCTCCCTCTCTCGTTCCCTCCCCTCTCTCTCCCTCCCAAACCCCTCTCTCTCCTCCCTTCATTCTCCCTCCCTCCCCCTCTCCACCTCTCTTCCTCCCTCTCTCATTCCCTCTCTCTCCCTCCCTGCCCCCTCACTCTTTATCTCTCTCCCCCCTCTCTCCCACCCTCTCTCTCCCTCTCTCCCACCCACTCTCTCTCCCTCCCTCCCCTCTCTCCCTCCCTACCCCATCTCCCTCCCTTCCTTTCTCTTTCCTTCCCTCCCTTTCTCTCTCCCTCCCTCTCCCATCTCCCTCTCTCTCTCCCTCCCTCTCCCATCTCCCTCTCCCCCTCCTTCTCTCCCCCTGTCCATCCCCCTCCCTCCCTCTCTCCTCTCCCTTCCTCCCTCCCTCCCCCTCCCTCCCTCCCTCCCTCCTACCCTCCTTTTCTCTCTCCCCCTGCCCCCCCCCCTCTCTTTATCTCTCCCTCCCCTGCCCCCTCTCTCTCTTTATCTCTTCCTCCCATTTCTCCCTCTCTCGTTCCCTGCCCCTCTCTCTCCCTCTCTAACCCCTCTCTCCCTCCCTTCATTCTCCCTCCCTCCCCTCTCCACCTCTCTCCCTCTTCCTCCCTCCCTCATTCCCTCTCTCTCTCTCCCTGCCCCCTCTTTATCTCTCTCCCACCCTCTCTCTCTCCCTCCCTACCCCATCTCCCTCCCTTCCTTTCTATTTCCTTCTCTCCCTTTCTCTCTCCCTCCCTCTCCAATCTCCCTCTTTCTCCCTCCCTCTCCCATCTCCCTCTCCCCTCCTTCTCTCCCCCTGTCCATCCCCCTCCCTCCCTCTCTCCCTCTCCCTTCCTCCCTCCCTCACCTCTCTCCCTCCCTCCTACCCTCATTTTCTCTCCCCCTGCCCTCCTCTCTCTCTTTATCTCTCCCTCCCTGCCCCCTCTCTCTCTTTATCTCTTCCTCCCATTTCTCCCTCTCTCGTTCCCTCCTCTCTCTCCCTCCCTAACCCCTCTCTCCCTCCTTCATTCTCCCTCCTCCCCCTCTCCACCTCTCTCTCCCTCTTCCTCCCTCCCTCATTCCCTCTCTCTCCCTGCCCCCTCACTCTTTATCTCTCTCCCTCCCTCTCTCTCCCACCCCTCTCTCTCCCTCCCTACCCCATCTCCCTCCCTTCCTTTCTCTTTCCTTCCCTCCCTTTCTCTCTCCCTCTCTCCCTCCCTCTCCCATCTCCCATCTCCCTCTCCCTCCTCCTTCTCCCCTGTCCATCCCCCTACCTCCCTCTCTCCCTTCCTCCCTCCCTCCCCCCCTCCCTCCCTCCCTCCTACCCTCCTTTCCTCTCTCTCCCCCTGCCCCTATCTCTCTTTATCTCTCCCTCTCTCTCTCCCTCTCTCTCTCTCTCTCTCTCTCTCTATATATATATATATATATATATATATATATATATATATATATATATTTATATATATATATATATACTTATTATTATGGCTTCACACTTCTTCTAAAATCCTTCTTCATTCCTTTAACTTCCTCAAGCTGTACAAATAGGGAAGCATGAAAAAACATCAACAATTCTTTGCATCACAAAGGCACAATACAGCACCAGCGCAAGTTCTATTCGATCATCGGGAAATGACGTCACAGATGGTGTTTTATTTATGGCACCGTGGAGATTACTTTAATATAGTAAAAGATACTAAAATAAAAATAATTTATTACAATTAAACTACCCATCGAGATGAAAAGAAACCTGTCCTATAACCTTCCCCATGTAATTATGTGTACGTGTACCAAATTTCACGTTATTTGTTTGTCTGGAACTTGAGTTATAAGGGAACAGACAGACAGACAGACAACTAATGCGTCTTATAAGTATAGATACTAAAATAAAAATAATTACTTACAATTAAACTACCCATCGAGATGAAACGAAACCTGTCATATAACCTTCCCCATGTAAGTATGTGTATGTGTAACAAATTTCACGTTATTTGGTTGTCTGAATCTTGAGTTATAAGGGAACAGACAGACAGACAGACAGCAAATGCCTCTTATAAGTATAGAGATATCTATGGATGTAACCATCCATCTACTGACTACTCTGTCCATGTACTATATATTATTTCCTTTTAAAAATCCTTCCTTCTAATGTTATTGATTTTGTTTCTAGGAACTTCTAGCCACACTTGAAACAGAGAGAGAAAGACGATGGAAAGCTGAACAGGCTACTCGTAAAATGACAGAACTGCTCAAAAAAGCCAATGCTAGAGGTGAGAGAGTGAGAGATCAAATAGATGGATAGACGGACTAACCGAAATAGAGATAGAATGGATGACATATTATGGAATTAAATTCTATTTGATACTAATTATACCCTGCAAAACATTTGCATAGAGTTATATCCCCTTATGCTTGATCGGTAGGCTAGGTTATTTTACAACGTTTTTCTTAACTTCACTTCTTGTGTGTTTGTTTGCGGAATTTTTATAAAAACGAAAAACGTTGGGCGCACGTTATACAACACTAGAATTAATTTTACATACTCATATGCATTTAGTTATCTAGTCTAAGTTCTAATAAATGATCTGCAATTTCGTGATATTTCGAAAACCTTCTGTAATAATTCTTTTGGGATTTAATTGTTAACATTTGATGATTCTAATACTGTAATACAAACATTCACATAATATAAGATTCATGCGCCCAACGTTTTTCGTTTTTATAAAAATCAGTAGCTCTTATAAAGTCTATTACCATGTTACCAATTTATTCAGAAATTATGTTCTGCTTTTTAGTACGCAAAAAAAAACGTTGTTTTTTATAAAATATTTTTTCATAATGTAATTTTTTTTTTTTTTTGGTTTCGGGCAGATCCGATTTTTTCATGGTTATATTTTAAACTGGAATACTGTTGTATTAATTGTTTACTTTTCATCATAGATGTTTTCATTTAGCGCAGAACCCAAATCGCTATTATTTTATTAAATTATACGTTAATTTGGACCAGACTGAAAAATAACTCAATAAATATATATGAATTTATATAAAACGATTTTTCATTGAGATATTATTTATTTTATAACTGTCCAATGTTTCTGTATAATGTTATTGGTAATATTTAATCATAATCCCATCAACTTGAGGCCTAACGACCATTAAAACATTGGACCAAAATTAACTTTTGAAATATCGTGTAATGTGATGATTGCAATGCCATTTTTCAAATATTATTTTATCTTCCTCCATTTACAGGTTAAGTCTCTCGCTATACTGCCTTTCATGTACTTGATATTGTCTTCGATCTCATGCAGCTTTTTTGTTGTTGTTATTCAGGTCAAGAGAGTGAAGCCATGAAAAGTTCCGCAATAGAAGCCACGTCCCAGTTGAAGATGGCGGTGATGAATGAACATGAAGCAAATGTGGTACTGAAAGAGGAAATACACAAAATGCAGGTCAGATACAAACAATTGTTTATTTCTGAAGACTGTGGGGGGAGGAGGGGGACATTACACGTCTGTAGGAATGATAAAACTAAATGATCCATAGCGTCTTATTCTTTCTTTCGGGCATTAGGGTCAGCCGCTTGTGGGTTTTTTTTTCTCTACAGATAGGCAAGTACGGTAGACGTGGCGTGCTTTTAACTGCATGAAACACTAACCTCTTCATGTGAAACAGTTGAAATAAAACTGCGTGCGTCTTATTGAAATACACTTATAAAATGGCGTAAGTTCTCTGGAAAGATCCACGCCATTTGACTTATGAAACAAACAATACATTAAATACTTTTCTCCACCAATATCCGCGGCACAGTATTAGCCATTTCTAAAAATATATCGGACGTCTAATTTGGACAATTTTATTCCAGTCATCATGTCCGACGTCACACTGACCGACTTCTTTGTATATTGTATTAGTGGTCAAACATGACCTACCATATTCTGCTCACTTCATCTTATTCCTTCCTGTTCACGAACCATCTTATTACACCCCCCGGCTCCACCCCCGCCTCCTTGTCAGAGAGACCATCCTGAAGTAGTCACTACCTTAAACTAATGCTTCATGATGGATGAGGAAATTCATCCCCCCCTCCACTCCTTCCCCACAACGATGGTTAGGACCAAAAAAAAGAAGAATTCTGTCTGTGTTAGAATCCGTTTCAATTAGTTTCTGAAAGTTTCTCTTTCATGTTTTAGTTTTCTTTCTATAATATTGATTAGCAATATTTGTCTAAGTGATGTGTGTTATTTTATTTCAATTCTAAAAGATGTTGTTGTTGTTGTTGTAGTTTTTAGCACAGCTGATAGCGGCGTATTTACTGGTAGGCCTTACTGAATACTGATTGAAAACAAACTGTTGCGTCTATATAGGCAGAGCCATTCTTAACGATAGGCAAACTAGAAGGACTAGTCAATGGGCCCGCGAGACTACTGACGCGGTTAACGGGGTGGGAAGGGTGGAGAACTAAATAGGCCCCCTAGATATGGGACCGAAATTTTGTTGAACAGAGTCCCTAAACTGATAGCGACGCCACTGATTGGTACATTTTCTATTTGAACATAGACATTGAATGGTAAACAAATATAACAAAACGCTCGTTTGTGTGGTGGGGAAAAAAACAAGTCGCATAGAGGGAAAGAGATACTGTACAATTAAACAAATCACGTCCAAGATTGTCGTTTATAATTTGATTGACGGTCTGAGAATTGTTTCTTTTCATTATTGTTATATTCTTACCTAATCCACTATTGAAGCGTTTAATATGTAGACTGTGATCAATACAGATAGCATCAAAGAAAAGATTATTTTTATTTTATGTCGAGATGGAATCATTCGGTTGTTGTTTTTTAAATCCATTTTTGTATCAATTTTTTTGAAGGGTAGGTTAGGATGAACGATAAAGCCATAAAATACTCTTACAGGGGGTATTGACCCGTTATATTTTTTGAAAAAATGTTAGTTTGATTTTAATTAGGGTAACTATTTTTTTTCTAAAAAAATGGGGTGTTTCTTTAGTAAGGATGTTATTTTATTCTATCATTTCTTTATTTTATGATTACTGCCAAAGACTGCTGACCTGTGACCTAATATATATATATATATATATATATATATATATATATATATTAGGGCTGCTGATTAACTCGTCAAAACAAATATGCGATTAAAATTTTTAACGCAACACCTAAGTGCGTTAATTTGACCAAAAATGCTAAAAGTTTAGAGTAGCGCCACATCGATAAATAACCGAATTTCACTCTACAATTTGTAGTCTAGGTCCGTTCACTTACTACGTAGCTATTACCACCTCCCACCTGGTCGCAATTCGCACACACACCCTCACCCCCAGTAATGCAGACTAATGCCAAACTTGTAATATAAAATGAAGACTTTTTTTTTTTTTTGCATGGCTGTTGATTTACTGCAATTAACGTGTAATTAATGCGATAAAAAATTATGTGATAATTTTTTTAACGCAAACACCTAAATGCATTACACTGTACCCAAATACACACGCCATTTCTATCTCATATGTGCCTTTTCCTTAATATAACAATAAAATAGCCAGAAAGTACTCGCTCACTTATTATTAACGCGTTTTATTAATTTGATTTTACCCCCTTTCCCAATCCGGTCAAAGATGACGTTACTTGGGACCCAACCGCCGTACCCGCTCTGTCCTAAAACAAATTGACACAAGTTCCATTGTTTCAAACCCATGACACCTGTCAATCAAATTAGTAGCACTCGTCTGCAGAGATTCACTAATTGTATCGGTTAGGATAATAAATTACAATTAAGAAATGTCAATCCTTTTGTTTCAAGGTCATATAGCTGCTATTATTTTATGTAAACTTAACAGTTCCTGAGTTCGAATATTTTCTCTTCCTTTTTTTTTTAAATCTTTTCTGATCTATTTCTGTTTATAGAAATGGTTTATTTACTGATTTTCTTTTCTTGATTTTCTCCAGTAACTCTGAAATACCAGCTTTTGGGTAAAAATTAACGCATTAATCACGCATTAACTGCAGTCAGTCAGCAGCCCTTATATATATATATATATATATATATATATATATATATATATATATATATATATATATTATTATTATTATTATTATTAGGATGTTAGTAAAAACGAACCAAAACCAGTTCAAGCCGCCTTATTTGTTGACAAACGACGCTGTGAGAAATTCCCTACAGTCTTAAGTGGGAATAGAATTTATTTAGTAAAATAAACACAATTATTTGAAGGCTTACACAAATACATGAATAAAACAAATCACAACTGTTAGCTGTGTAGACCGAACAATGTTCTCCAAAGTCAGTAAATATAAAAAAAAAAATGAACATTATATAAAAGAATGCACAAATTAATTAATTTAAATGCATGCTGCTAACATGGGACATTTTAAAATTGTTTAAAAGTAAAAATATGCTTCAACAAACTATCTGTCTGCCCTGATACGAAATTTTAAGCACAAAAAGTAAAAAGATAAAAAGTTTTTTTATTGAAGTAAAATTTCAACTTATTGCAACAGTTTCCATCTGTAGCCATGCAAAATGACAGACAAACTTCAACTGTTTCAGGGTGCATGCAGTTACGTTGTGCTGTAATTATGTGCCGTGCATCAAATGAACTAAAATGTCTTTCACATTCCGCTGACAATTAAATTATAGTTTAATTGACAATATCGCTGCAAGTGTTTAACATATAATTTTCTATACAAATGTATAGAGACAGGGCACGTTTTGTTTTGTTTTGTTTTCGTCGCAAATAAAAAAAAATCGCGCGACGACGGGTTTTTTTTTTTTAGGGTCGAGCGGAGACTGAGGATGGGTCGTGGGTCAGGGAACGTTGACCCATGTGACCCATCCAATTTTGCGACCCATTTGACCCATTGACCCATTACTTGCTCTGATATATATATATATATATATATATATATATATATATATATATATATAGGGTGGTAGAGTAATAGCTTTGACTATTTTCGGCAGATGCTGCATAAATATAACTACTAAATGAATGTTTGCAGGGATCTAGCAATAGATCCATCTATTTTACATGTTTATAATGAAAAACGCATTCGATACCTGAACGGTTAATTAAGAATTCTCACAATTTCCTACGGGTTAAGTTCGTATTGTGGAGTATCTCGTTATTGAACACCTCTCCTCCTGCAACAAGTGCCGACCGCCCCACACCCTGTTAACGCCACTGCTCAGACACATTTTAAGTTTGATTATGTCTATATTTACTTTCACTATGTCAACTCTTATAGTGCATTTGTTATCCTTATTTCTGTATCGATCAAGGCAGGCAGATATCACCGAAGTGAACTGATGATTCCCTTTTTTTTTTTCCAATTGTTTGTTCTGTGTCTGTTTATGAAGGGGGAAAAATGAGTATTAAAATATCCGATATTAGCCTCAATCTTAACAATATTTTTTTTTTTATTTTTGTCTGTCATTCTGGCTCTGTCTCTCTAACAAGCTTTGAAAGAATTAGCCAAATGTAATCTGTTAAAAGGTTCAAGTTGAAACATGTTTGCACTCTGTAGCCGTGAAACAGATCATATAATATCTGGGACAAAAATGTATATACATGTAAATATTTAAATATAGTCGTATATTTATATATCTAGTGCAATGTTGCCATATTTGAAAGTAAGAGCATTATAAAATATTCCAGAAGTTACTTGATGATATTTAACATTACCCTTATATTAATCTGCCCTTAACAATAAATGGTGTATTAAAGTCAAAATATATTACATGTAACTTCAAAACCAATATATCTCCCTGCAATCTTCCATATCCCCATACACCTATCTCCCTGCAATCTTCCATATCCCCATACACCTATCTCCCTGCAATCTTCCATATCCCCATACACCTATCTCCCTGCAATCTTCCATATCCCCATACACCTATCTCCCTGCAATCTTCCATATCCCCATACACCTATCTCCCTGCAATCTTCCATTGCCCCATGCACTATCTCCCAGCAGTTATTTAACCATGTTTGACACATGCATATTATGCCTGTACTCAGCATGCTAATGACATTTTATTTTTCCCCTCAGTGATCTTCACTGCATTCTCCTATGTGAACGACCCGATTTATGGACACATTTAACACAGTTGTTTCTTGTTTTTTTTTCCCACTTGGCCCGCGACTAGTTAATTCAAGTCAGTCTGACCTATCATGACAGGCAATCAGCTGTGAAGAATGCCATCAAGTCCCCCCCCTCCGCCATCTTGCCCTGAGTTACCTGTCGTTAAGAAAATACTGTGAGTCGTTTATTGCTGGGCTCAGAAATAGTTTCTTGATAGGACGGAGTCTCAACCCGTAAAAAACCCGGACACCTCGCTGCAGTTGTTGAACGTAAGAAAAAATAAAACGAGTCCATCATCTGGGTCATAGTGACTTGACGTCATAAGCAATGTTGATTGTAACAAACTATTTGCATCTATTGTATTATCGTTGCTCATCCTCAATTTTTTCTTCACTCCTTACTTCCTGGAGGACTAGTGAGTGATGAGGGGGGGTCCACGGCAGTTTCACGTTGGAGAAACCCTGAAATACAGCATTTAGAGTTCCCCTGACACACACTGTCTCTGTATTCTGTTTCCGACAATTACAGCCGATTCTCCCAGACACCTCCAATCTTTTCCCCCCGCACTTAATAGCTGAAGGAACCGATCTAAGTGCTGAGAGTGAGGGAGAGAGGTGGGAGGCGACCATGAAATCCCCACATTCTTCATGACTGTCTGTTCTCTCGAGGGATTTCGCCAAAAACTTTTAACGTTGTTTTTTTTTTTTAAAGTAACATGTTCCACTTCTTTCCGGTTCATGTTTTTTTTTTCTTTGTAGGAAAATAATGTGCCGTCTTTTAAAAGAAATAAAATAAAACCAACCACTAATCCCGTGTCCCGGGCCTACCTGACTTTTCACTTGAGGGACACAATAACTGCCACTGTGACCTTAGTCAGTTGGATGGGATTTATTTAGTCAGTGGCGTAGATGTGTTGTTGTGTACTCATATCTTTGTATTTTTTTAAATAGGGGGATTGTTAATTTTCGCCCTCATCCCAACATTGTGTGACAGGGGGATGCTTCCTGCGCCATATCACCTACTACACCCGTGTCTCTAGCTATCCGCTATTAACATTTTGTTTCTCTTCGTATTTGACGGCGTCTTAAGTAATGTTACTTGACTACATATGTGTACTCATGTTTAACACTCCAAATTGTATTCGATACTTCAGCACCGTATATTTGATAACGGGTATCGAGTGAAAAAATCTTTTGTTTTGAAGTCTGGTCGCTGGACAGCTGACCTTGACCATGTAATAAATTATATAAGAAACAAAAATATAAAGTGTCTTTTCAATGTTCCTTTCTATGTAGGTGCATATGTACGCGCTGTCATGCAGACGAGCACACATACAACCAGATGATGAATGAATATCAAAACATGACGTCTAGATTCGTGTCGCCTCTGCCGAACGCATTTAAATATTATGACGCAGTCCTTCTGTAGATTTGAATTGTTACAATGTGGTAATATATGCACACAGGGCAAATACACAGTCGACCAATACACCACATATGTACTAATGATTCCCTGTCTTCCCGGCAGAAGAATCGGTCAGATGGTCTGCCGCTGGATATGTAAAACTGGTAAAATAAAAAATGTGCATGTCTAAAGTAATTGATGAACTAGAGAATCAGCCACTGGAGATATCTGACATCACAGATCCTTTGATCTTCTTCCATTATTGCTTGTTACTTTTACTGCTTCGTAAAAAGTTTTTTTTTTCAAGTAACACTTGGTATTTTGTGGCAGTGGTTCTCAAACTTGTACGTATAGTGAACCACTTTGACAACAATTTCGTTTCGCGATCCACCATAAATTTTTGTTTTGTTTTGTTTTTCGCGATCCATCTGCAAAGTAAAACTACGATAAAAGAAAGTGAATGAAAGCGTCTGTAATTGTATTTATAGATTTACCCTCTTACTTTATCAACGTTTAGTTTTTTTTTGTTCAGTTTTTGAGATGAACTGTTTCATGGCATTGCCATTACAGCTGATCAGCCCATGTGTTATGTTCACAATAGTGAAGGACAGTCGTTATGGCTGTGGTGAATGTTAAAATGAATCTCAGCTATTATACTCGCTGTTACCGTTTGAAACGATCGATGGTTAGTGGGACAGCTCACTGATAGATATCTGTCACGTAGCAGTCTGCTTACAATGTTTTTGGCTTTCCATTAAATCAAAAAAGTGTAAACTTTTATGTGAGCACTACATGTGTAAGGAGTCATAATGTAAATCAATTCATCGACATACTTGTGTTAGACTAGACAAAATCAAAGTCTGATAAACATAGAATAATTGGCCGTGCATGAGGTCAGCGAGAGCTGCATACCCGTTTTTATTTTGTAAATAAATAGCCACATAGGTTTAATCTAACAATAAAAAAGTAAGTCAATATAAGTCATACTTGATCTAATGAAGTGCCACAAGGTACTCTTAGAGCCGCATGGTACTCCTAAAGCCGCATGGTACTCTTAGAGCCGCATGGTACTCTTAGAGCAGCATGGTACTCTTAGATCCGCATGGTACTCTTAGAGCCGCATGGTACTCTTAGAGCCGCATGATACTCTTAGAGCCGCATGGTACTCTGAGAGCCACATGGTACTCTTAGAGCCGCATGGTACTCTTAGAGCCGCATGGTACTCTTAGAGCAGCATGGTACTCTTAGATCCGCATGGTACTCTTAGAGCCGCATACTGCCACTTTTGGTATAATAGAAATACATGCATTAAAAAGTTCCTCTGATTTACAGCCACATTTGAAAATATTTCTTAGGCTTTCGGTGACTAGTACATGTACTATAAATATTAAATGTACAATTAGCTGTATTAGGCTAAACTAATGTAGTAGTCACTGCACATTATGTCCTCATGGCTACATTGTTACAGTCTCTGGATGTCACTACACATTATGTTATCATGGCTACATTGTTACAGTCTCTGGATGTCACTACACATATTGTCACCATGGCTACATTGTTACAGTCTCTGGATGTCACTACACATTATGTCATCATGGCTACATTGTTACAGTCTCTGGATGTCACTACACATTATGTCATCATGGCTACATTGTTACAGTCTCTGGATGTCACTACACATATGTCATCATGGCTACATTGTTAGTCTCTTAGTGTGCGTCATGACTTTTTCCCCCCTTTATCAAAGAGTCATTTCAATCATGACTTCCTAATATAGATCTTCTGTAACATTTTGGTATCCCTTTAAAGTTTGCAGAGATTATTTTTCCCTCAAAAAAAAAATCATTACAACCTTGTGAAATGATGATCACAGTCTCCTTGGTCCTAGGAAGATTTCATTTTATTGTGTATCAGTTTCTGTTAGATCACACATCTCCTTGGACCTAGGAAGATATCATTTTATTGTGTATCAGTTTCTGTTAGATCACACATCTCCTCGGACCTAGGAAGATATCATTTTATTGTGTATCAGTTTCTGTTAGATCACACATCTCCTTGGACATAGGAAGATTTCATTTTATTCAACATCATGCTGAAAATTTTCAGTCGATATTTTAACATTTTTTTCTGTGTCTGATATTAGCTTGTCTTATTGGGGGCCGGACATCAAAATTTAAAATAGACATAAACTCGTTTTGAACATTTACAAAACTATTTAGCATAACAATTTCTTTTTAATATGTAACACGTGTGTGCACTTTCCACGAACTCAAAAAATTAAAAAAAAAAAACTGTATAGAAAATCTTGTGAGGTAAAGACTTCCTATACATACTAGAATAGAAAATTTGATTGTAAAGACATCCTTTTATTGCTCTCACTTGATACATATCTATGTGAGCAATATGATACGAGGTTTGGGGACGGCTGGTGTGTGAGAATTATTTTGTTTAGTCTACACGTTCCATCAAACTATATCGCTATTGTAAGGATATTGAGTAATTAGGTATGCACGCTCCTTGTAATAATAATGAGACATTCCATGATTTACATTCAATTTTACATTATGTGTATCACGTGATAAGGCGTGTTGGTATAAGGTTGGTCTACGGTCAAGTGCAAACTTCGGCCCGTAATGTTGTCTCGCCCGGCCCGCATCCTACATTAAAGACATTCACATTTAATTTGAAATAGTTCATAGAAACACATATTACCTCCACCCATCTGATCTTGGTCAGGCCCTTCTATCAACCCATTGTTGCCCCCGAATTACAAAGTTTTTCCACCCTTGGGCAAGCATGTTTTGACTTTGGTTATTACAACCTCTCTTAATTGTGTAATAAAATAGTGGGAAACATTTGAGCCCAACAGCAATACTTCAGATAGTTCTTGAGTGGGAACCATCATGGGGATCATTTTGTCTGAAAGTTCGAGTCAGAGACGATAAGACCAAATGTTTTCAAAACGCTGGTAAATTTGGGAGAAATCAAGATTTTGTACAAAATAATTTGTTTTCATTACGATTTTTTCCAACAATTTTGAGGCAAAAAAAACAAGAATAGCGTGCTTTTTTAATTTACATATTAACAAAAAACACCAACCTCGAGTCCTAATGGTTTAATTGTGAGTTCTGATTTTTTAATTGAATCTAATTTTGTTTTACATATTTAATCTCAGTTGTCAATGGGTTGTTTTCTTCCTGAGACATATATTTGGATTAGCACATGCAAGGCCATAACCAACATAAACCACCAAAAACTGAATCTGAATAGTTTTTTTTTTGTTTAAATATATTTAGTGTCGAGCGTGGCCTTATGAAAACTTAATACCAACACGTCCATTTTCATGATAAAATAATGAAGTGGCTCCCCAGATTGTACCCATTACACGAACTGTGGACACAGTCTATTAGTTCTGTGTATCGAGAATCGTATTAAAAAATAATTATTGTGATATCCATCGATGCCTTTGTTATCAAGTGTTCTAGCCCAGAGTGGTCAAACAACAGCCCACCGCCGTCCAAGTACGGACAGTTTCAATCAGGCCTTCGCTTCATAGCCTCTTATAGCGTCTACATGTAATGTATATAAGTGTATTATTTTTTTTTTCTACTTCACCCATCTGCTGTGAGTCCAGTCATTCTGTCCTATTGATGAACCCATTGTGGCTTGATTCAAAAAGTTGTCCTCCCTCTGCTCTGTCCGTGGATCTATGGACTCCACCATGTCATTTATCTGATTGTATAATATATCCATGTACTTCAATCCTACACTTACCAGAAACCATTGCAAATAACAATAAACAGTTCACGCATGATTTATTAGTGCCAATGATGCACAGCTCGAGCAGAATTTCATTGCATTCAAATAATTTATCAAATCATTTTCCATCTGCGTTTTTTTTTCTTTTCTCCTGTCTTTATTTTCGCAGATCTAAACATCTGCCTTGGGCTAAATGCTCTTTATCCTGAACTATTCGTTAAAATTAAATCTAACAGAAAAAAAAAGGAAAGAAACAATTTGTTTCACTAATCAAAAGATGAAAATTGGAACTCAGTTAAGTCTTCTTTGATACATATGTATACTCTCATGTCTTCAATTTTGTTTTCCTGAGGTATTGTCTTTAAAAAAAAAACAGGCTAATTAACCATGCTATAAGTGGGGCAGATGGGAAAGATTGGTTTCTACTGGACTCTGTACTTGCCCTTAGGCCTACAGGGTCAGATTCTTCTTCTGGTTCCTTCAAAAATAGCATTGTATTATATTTACCATAATTAGACAGGGGACCACAGTTTTATCAGGCTAGGAAAATTCAATTTCATATTTCTGTATACAGTTTACGTAATGGTATCTAATTCCAATGGATGATTAATTATATAATTTTATATTTCAACGTTAGACTTATCGACATTCGTATATATGTTATTTATTTATTCCCATGACTGAATAAAGGAAAGATATATACACTGATACATCGGTTAACGACGTTTTACTTACAGGATTACTGTAGCTACCACAACACTCACTATCCAAGGCTTGATTTCACACAATTATAATAGTGATAATCAATTAAGTCATTTTACCTTTTTTTTTAAATATTAAAGCCTATGTCGTTAGCCGAGACTTTTTCTCTTTGGTCAACTTGTCGTTAACTAAGGCCGCTTTAACCAATATTTTACGGATAAGTTAACTTTGTTTTCATCTTTCATAAGACATGACAGATTTGATAATGAAACAATGTCTGTTGTTTATTTCGATAGTTTGCTATTTTTCTTTGCTCATAGAATCTGAAATATGATCAGTCTACGTTAGAGCAATTATATTTACATCCATATAGCTTTTCTGTTTTACTAGGCACATTATGTCTGAAAAAAAAGGAGAGCGTTACAGTGTTGAGACAAGATCACACAGTTCTTTCACTGGAACATCACAATGAAGAATGGCGGGATATTTGGATACAACTAACATACTCTGACAACCGTCTACTTCCGTCTCCCAGGAATATTTCCTTGTACTTATTAGCCAAACATTTCTTCCATTGCTATCGGTATCGAGAATACTTCTCCTGGTGTGGTGGTGGTGTTGTCTTTACATGAAATCCCTTATGACTATCTCGCTGTCTTTAAATAATCTCATTCCTTGAAACAGATATCTCTGTCTGATCCCGCCTCCCTACCATACACCCATACTGACCTCCTACATCCCAACATGGCTGGTTCTCAAGCTGTGATCGCGGTGGTGCACTAAAGTTCCGCCTATAGCTCCATGAGAGCTTTATTGCAAATACGGGCCATCCCACCCCTCCACACGCACGCACGCACACACACGCACGCACACACACACACACGCAATGACACTTGTTCTCCACACCTGTAACGCTCAAACTATAAGGCAGACACAAGGGTCTCCGTGAGTCGAAAAGTGTGGTGACCGCTTCTTTTGTTTATCTTCAGTGGCTAGTTTGTTCTATCAAGTATGATGTTCTACACTACATCTTCTCTCGTGTATTTCGCTTTTTATCTCCCACCGTAGTACAAGTCATGCAAATAATATGATAGGAAGATATAATGTGAAAGAAATTATTTAAAACAAAATTGCAGTGCTCTCTTAAGTTAAATGAAGAAAAAGAAATATTGTTAAGTAAAATAAGATAATAAAATAACAAGACGGGACAAAATAAATCAGTTTAACATAAACAAAACAAACAATTGAACCGTGAATTAATACACAAATACAGACTAGGAAATGGGATTATATTTGTATAGCACACAGGAGATTACAAACAATAATGACGTCACAATACAGTTGGTAAAAAAAAAATTTCTTACAGTAAAACTAACAATTGTACGGAGACAACTAAAAATAAAAACAAATTCTATTGTATTAATGGGGGCAGTAAAAATTCTAAAATTAATATCCGAAGATACCAAACACACAAATGGTGTAAATCTCCTACCAAAAACACAATAAAATTTACGCTAAAAAGATTTCCAAACAAAAGCTAATCTTCTGCTTAGATATTATTAGACATAGAACAAAAAAAAAATGAGAGCACTAGTTATACAGTAAAGTTTAAACTTAAATTAACTTATCTGACGATCCACTTGATCTGTACACATCTGTGTTTACGTCTGGCTGTTGATATATCCTTGGAATTTCACTTTAACTAATAATTATTGTTATGTTCAAAATTTTAAAATCACTTTAAATTATTTACTGTCCATGTTCACTTTAGAAAATTTAAAAAACTTCACAAAATTGAGTAAATAAAATGTCAATAGACTTCACAGTTTGAATGTCGTACTGCCAGAAAATTCGGAGTATTACGGTATTCTCGTTGACTCTGGTCGTCAGTACTGGACTTATCAAATGTGTTGTTACTCTTTACCTGGCGTGTAATTAGTTTTGGACTGCTCTGTTTACATTGGACATTCCACAGGCGTCGTCACAGGTTCTCACAGTCGCGTTCAGTCGAGGTCTCTAGTTTGTCGCACCAGTCTCTTGTTATTTTCACCGTTGCCGCCAAAATGTAACACTATATTTTTTGTATATAATGTTACGTTGTTAAATGTTATGCAGTTTGTTGATCTTAGGTTATGTAGTAGCCGATATTCTCTCTGGTTTTACTTCAAAGATGGTAGCGTTCAGTCTCTTGGCACTCACACACAAACACACCATGAATAAAGCCAAGTTCCACGATTCAATAACATTTATTTAAATAATAGTAAAACACATATAAATGCACTCAAGTGCCGAAATATTCACAAATATGCTTTAGCAGAATAAACGTTGACTGTGTACTGTTAAACTTCAACTTATCTCTGAATGTATACTGTCTTCTCGTATGAGTAAGAGTACGTATATTTAATAACTTGATTTCTCTCTGAACACCTGTATACTGTCTTATCTTATAAGAGTACGTATACTTAATAACTTGTCAATATATGTATACTGTCTTGCGGTAAGAGTACGTATATCTAACATGTATACTGTCTTACAGGTAAGAGCACGTATATCTAGTATGTATACTGTCTTGCGGTAAGAGTACGTATATCTAATATGTATACTGTCCTACAGGCAAGAGTACATATATCTAATATGGTGTCTTGATGTTTCTATCTCTATCGTCAGTCTGTCGATCGGTAGGTCTCGATGTCTCTCGTCGGTCTCCTGAAATTCCAGCTACATCTCTTATTTATGTGTTGGTGAATTATCACGTGCCCCAAACGCCCAGAACTTTTGATTGGCCTCCCAACATCCTTTCTAACTCATCTACATATTAATGAATCTTATTCCAGCCTAGGGATTGGTGCGGCTAAAAACTCACTATGGGCTAGTATTCCTTTGTCTGCCTAATTACATCTATCGTCACCTACCTCTGGGGGTCATAACCTGTGGTGACAACAAATTTTACCCCAAACAAAGATCAACCGCTGGAATTCTAGTTATCAAAACATACGACTGTATCATGGACCCATGAGTTTGGACAGTGGTTCTAAAATTGTATAGACCTATCTAAAGCTATTGTTACATTATGCAATGTCCGATTGACTGCAGGTGGTCAACAGGTGAGAGGTCAAGTAAGAGGCGTGGACTGGCTGGCCACTGTTTTCAACGGTAAACGAATAACTCATGACTCTCATCACTGTTCTGCTGTATGGTAGACATCTGTGTATGACGTAATCGTCTCTGGCGTGGTGGGAGAGGCGTAGTAACTTTTGATGGCTTTGGTCAGTCTGTGAAAAACTACTCTATTTATAGAATGGGACAATTTTGCTTACTTTTAAGAGGGGAGGAAAATGATGGGCTTATTACTCTTAGTGCACTTAGTCAAACAAATAACACAACTAGACTTACCGTGCATCCTTCTGGCCCGAACTGATCTTACTTAATTCAGTTACTAACTATAGTTCCCTATATCACTTACCTTGTTTCGTCACCTCGCTTTTAATCTATAGAACTCGTTCTAAATCTTAGATTACCTTGGTATCTTAGCAACATTTACGTTTCACTTTACAGTGAAACTACAACATTCTCTTTGGCTAACTTCTCTAACCTATCTATATTCTTAACTGGGACAAATATTTTTATGTACATTAAATTATGTACAACGTACTCTCCAATTACTGTTTGTACTTCTGTCCGTTGTGAAAGGGAAACCATATTTGGATCTTCTTTCATAATTACAGTTGTTGTAGTTATTCTTGCACAATGTTGACACATACTGCATATGTTTACCGTGATAGTGCGGCCTAAATTCTGGCTCAGCAACATGTTCTCTCTGTCTAACATGTGAATTCTTAACTGTACACTTACTGCAGCTTCTATAAGTTGAACGTCCAATTGTGTCAAAATGGTTGTGTTGTCCTTTAGATAAAGCATTCCATTCACGGTTAATTTTTTCTTTCATTACTCTTCCATAAGGCCTTACGTATTTATTTCTGACTTCGTCGACATCTTGTCTGTATTTATTGATGGGTACTTCAAAATAACGTTTCTGTTTATTGGGGCCTTCAATGGGTACACTGTAGTTTTTGTCTCTGTGACAATAAGAGTTATTTCTTTCTTTCAAAATAATTATTCTTGGGGTTTGGGGGTTCCTAGACATATAGTGTCTTCTGTGGCATTCAGTAGTAGACGGAACTGAATGTTTCAAAACTGAGATTGTAGCACAATGTTTATGTTTGATTTCTTCAAAACTGAGATTGTAGCACAATGTTTATGTTTGATTTCTTTACTTATGTGTTCTCTTGTTCTATTCTCTGGATTCAGTAGTTTATCATATTTACTTATGTGTATAGCACTGTTAAGTGCTTGTCCATGGTTAGCCTCTTTATATTCTTTGTGTACAACCACTGGCGATTCTACTTTGTTCAGCCTTTTAATTACGTTATTCAAATTTTGGTCAATCTCTGTTTGAGAGGCTGCAACCAGATCAACTACTTCCATTTTCCTAACAAGTTTATTTAAAAGTTTCTCTATAGCATCCACCCTTATTGGTAGGCCTTCTAAAGAACTGCTAGTCTTTAGTTTACTATGTGCGTCATTGTCCATGATTAATCTATTTAATTCAGCCTGCAACATATCTTTCTCTGATCTAAGTTGTTTATGTTCTAATCGTAGTTTTTCATTTTCTTCTTGTATCTTAGCTCTAACACGTTTCTCTTTTTCTAATTCTAATTCTTTGATTTTTAATTGGGTCTGAGTTATTTCTAGACTACGCTCTATTTCTAATCTAGTATGTTCCTTTTCTAATCTAGCCTGTTCCTTTTCTAACTTATCCTGCGCCCATTTTTCTAATTTCTTTGTTTCGATCCCTAACGATTGCCCTAGTGTCACAAAATGCTCGAATGATGACATTTTTCTATACCTAGATAGACTACGAGCTAAATATGCTACTGTGACTTACCTTAATATATAACTTTAATCTACTCAAATGGTACTAATAACTATTTGATATACACACTATTTAGTTAAACAAAAAGAAAATTCCTGGGTACAAATACAGTACGAATTACACAAGACAAAAGGCAGAGAAGAACCGATAGGCACAACAAATAAAACAATGACCGTATGTTATAATACTGTCATACAA
Source organism: Bulinus truncatus (assembly GCA_021962125.1). Classification (NCBI taxonomy): domain Eukaryota; kingdom Metazoa; phylum Mollusca; class Gastropoda; family Planorbidae; genus Bulinus; species Bulinus truncatus. The sequence continues at coordinate 1,220,504 of JAGDYQ010000102.1, forward strand.
GTACAAACTAGACATAAACGATCTAACAATTAAATGTTTTGTAATCTCTCCGAGCACCGATTTGCCACTCTGTTACACAAGTAACAAAGATGTGCTCAGGGAGAGACTACTAACAAAATATCTATAGGATTCAAAATAAATATTGATTTAACATAAACAAGACATTTGAATGTGCACTAAGATAAAATAGTAAAACTTATCTGGTTTTAGGAGGTGTTAGCACAGACTGACTGACTCCTCTCGTTGCTATATCTGCTCTCTTAGATTCTGTGAGTCGGTGTGACTCTGGCGAGTTGTTGAGTCGGTGGGACCTCTGGTAGATTCACTATGAGTCAGTGTGACTCCTCTATTTGCTCTCTTAGCTGCTGTTGAGTCGGTGGGACCTCTGGTAGATTCACTATGAGTCAGTGTGACTCCTCTATCTATGTAGTAGATATATCCAACTGCTCCGACAACTTTTCAGAAGCTCCTATATCTTTGGGCAGGCTCGCCAAATATGTTACGTAGCGTAACTGATATGTAACGTTGTGAATCAAATATGTGACGTTGTGAATGTTTCTTTATACTTTACACAGCCACAACATATATATGTATACTAATATATCAACGCCAACGCTTGGTCTACCAACACAACATATACTTTAATGGTTACTAACATAGATGAATAGATATACAATATATAACATAAGTCCTTGTCTAGTTATGTCTTTACGTTTACTACTACACTACAATCTACAACTACTACACCGAACTTAAACTACGTCCAACTCATGTGACTGTCAGCACCGTACTAAATAAAAAGTCTAAGGTCACTAGCATCCTGTCAAAACATCAGGTCAAGCAACAGTCGGGGGGGGGGCGTGGCAAACGTTACTACAAAATATTTTAACTGCTGGGACCTCGACCCAGCGGTGAACCTGGAATGTGTAGGATGACCGTTAGGATGGGGCGTTAGTACACGGGAGGGGGTGGGGGTTAATTCTACACAAAATCTACACGTCACAATGACTAAAGAATATCTTATTTAATTCTCCCCCCCCCCCTTCCCCAAATCCAGCGCGAATCAAGAGATGGTTATACCCTAGTCAAAACCACAACAAAAAGTCACCTTTCCATGTCCAGACAGCACGAGACGTCAAAAAGAAAACACTTTTTTTTCTTTCGCCCTCTTGATAACTGCTTGTCATAGTAGGAGTTGTTTGTCACCGTCGTACTGATAGGAGCATCTGGTGGTCGCAGTGTCGATTTATCCATACTTCTACTCGGCCGACCGTTAATCTCGTAAAGTCCCATATCGACGTCACGCGATGTTTTCATCGAGTGCTGCGACATTGTCCATTGAAATAACATAGGACCAGGAGGATGCTTCGTCGTACTCTAACTTGTGTTGTTGCCAGTTTGTGTGAACTGACTTGACAGCTGATCGTGTTTGGGTTACAGTCATTTAATACTTGTATTGCTGACTGATTTGAAAAGTCATCGAATTCAGTCATTACTATATTTTAAAAAACTGAAGGCTGTCATTTAGCCTTTCTTCTCGCGTTCATTTTAAAAATACATAAATAAAAAAAACACACTGAAAGAAATCAGACCAGTAATCAGCAGGATTTTTTTCTTATACCGAATTATGAACTGAAATTTAATTAGTGGAGATTTTAATAATACGCACATATCAAGTAAACATTGAAGTAAACATGATTGAGAGCAACATTGCAGTAATAAGGATTAAAAAAAATTGTGTAAATTAAACTCATAAAAGCTCATTGGCCTTAGCAGGTCCAATAGAAAATTACTTCTAAATCAATTACAAAGTAATCCCGTTAATTAATTGATTGATTAATGACTTTACTTTTGTAACCTCTTTCAATTAATAATAGAATAATTTATGTTTGACGTTTTTCGTATAGTGTTACCAAATGAATTCATAAATGAAGCTGTATTATGTTCACTTCTTCATCACTAACTAACTTGACTTACCAAAGACGGACAAACATCAGACTTCACCAGTATTTATACATTGTTCAAAATTTTTAAAGTATAGTTTAGCTTGGTGAGATGTTTGTGATAAAAATGTCATCGACTTGTTAAAGACTTAATTTATTGAAGAGGTTAGCGATATGATTTCTTAAAAGGAACGGGTGTCATGTAACTGATATATAGCTGAAGACAATGGTTTTAATATTTTGAAAAATGAATTCATCAAATTTTATAAAAGACGGATCGCAAAAAGTCCAAAAACTCCTAATATAGTTCCAGGACTGTGCAGGTGGTACATCTACATAGGAGTATGGGTTAGTTTGAATTGTTCTTTGAGCTTTTCGTAAGGTTAGAAATGTTAGTTTACAGCCATCGTCTTCTTCACCTCACTTTTATAGATAGGTAGATTAAATGGGTAGATAGAATATAACAGATACAATGATGTGGACACTTGTATGTGTGTTGTCCATGTACATCTTGTTGTATTCATTAGCGTGATATAACTGAGTTGAAACAACAGTTGGAAGATGCCAGACGGGCTGAGGAAAGATGTAGAGATGCTCTGAAACAAGCTGAGACAACCCTGACACGTAAAGAGACTGAAGAAATGTCTGAACGAATACACCAGGTACATGAATGTTTCTTTTAAAAGTGTTAACGAATTTAGAAGTAGTGTCCCTTAGTACCATTCTTGTTGTCAGATAAGTATTTTCTTTAAAGACAAGCAGGTCTTGTTATTACACTGCATTGTATGCCTATGGTATAGTCAGGGACTAATAATATATACGATTTATATATAACGGATGTTATGTATATTTAAACTTATAGTCATTTTTTTATGAATGATTATGCTAACTATATTCAATACACACTAGACCATTTTATAGCCATGTAATGGTCCTGTGTGCATTACATATAGTTAGCATAATCATTCATAATAAAATGATTACAAGTTTAAATATATATACAGTTTATTTTTTATAAATTGTTAGTCCAATACTTTATACAAATATATACATCTTTGTTCGTTTGTTCTTTGTATATAGCTATAAAAACAACAATCAATTTTTCTCTAAGAGTTAGACCGGCAACACTCACGCCTCGCCCCTGGGTATAGTCAACATATACATGTATCACTGTATGCCGCTGTCAGTGACCACTCAAATACATTAGCCCACTCACGCCCTCAAGTACAGACCATAAAGAGCATCAATCAATTACTAACTGTTCCTCTGTTTCTCTGTATTTCTGTTTTATTTGCTCCTTCAGATCAATGTTAACTCTTTCCTGTTTTTTTTAACTGTTACTCGTTGCACGCCCCCGAGGTTCATATTACAGATTACTTTCTGGCTCTACACTCTATCTGATTTAGACTTTTTAGAGAGTTCCATTTTTTTAATGACAACATGCATATCGAATTCCAGATGATCTTCTCTGACGCTGTCTGTTATGTAATGTATGAAATCATAACAAGGTTTGCTGCATGCTTTTGTTTTTGTCAATATGCGACCTGGTTGAACGTCATGACCAATACACCAAGAAACTGGACAGGGGACAGGGTTATTTTTGAAATCTAGTTGGGGGGGGGGGGGTATTTTCAGTTATATAGCTGCTGAAAATACACTACACAAAATATAGAGTGCTGTCGAAATAACGTTGTTGCTATGTATTGACAACAGTGTTCAACTATGTTTGAACTAGTAGTGTCCCCTGTAAAGCTGTGGTCATGCTCAAAACTCGCCAAGTCCGTGTCACACATTAAAAACTCAGCGCACGAAAAAATTAACCGTTTATTTTGCACACAATCATTTTAATCTCCAAATGTGCACAGTGGATACATTTTTTAGGTCAATTATCTGCCACCCGCCGGCTAAACCGAAATACTGCAATTAACAAAAGGAATATGTCTGCATTCTTCATACTTAATAAATCAGCCCATTGTTTAAGTCTATAGTGACATTTCAAAGGGCAGTGAGTCGAATTAATAAAAACTTTAGTGCTGCTGGGTTTATTTTTTTTCTGTTTGTTTTGTTTTGGTTTGTTTTTGTATTTTGCATGGAGCGTTAGTTCAGCAGTGGCTGGTGCTGGTGGGTCATGACTGAACAAAATAATCATCATTTTGTCAGTAACGTTTGATAACGTTTTGTCAGTAACGTTTGATAACATTCTGTTTTTGTTATAAGAAGTGTCAATTGACTTGGCAATGCATGATGAACCTGTTGATGGATCAAATATTTATTTTCAGGTTTTATCGCTTTTCAGTATTGCCGTATTTCTTGATGATTGAGTTATTTATGACTCTCTCTGTATTGTTCTAAAGGTACAGATTACGTTAAACTGATACAGGCTATACCTGGTTCAATATAGAATACATGTTGTACCTACACAGTGTTTCAGCAGCAGTTTTTACTGATCTGTATCAATGATTGGTGATCATGAAATGGACATCATTAAGAAAACATACAACAACTGGAGCATTGTGAAAGACGACATAGGCATTAAAACGTCGGTATATAAACTGTTAATAAAATTGTGTTACCATAGCTCCATCAATCTTTAGTCAACACTGCCACATACACCAATACTTATTTGCACAGGTTTATGTGCTTAGAAGCAAAGGGAGAGCAAGATTGAATCTACTCACATTCATTACCATTGAACTGGCGGTCTGTTTTAATGATAGTCTTGAAACACAGACAGGAAGCGCACGCTGTTTCTCAGATATAAGTGTCATTGGAATTCCTGGAGTAACTTTGTCAAAGCAATCCTGTCATTTGGCATACATTTGTTTTTATTGGTTTCTCTCATCTAAATTGTTATTATTTGGACTGTTTTATTTTGTCTAGATTTATTTATGCTCGCCGCTAAAGTTGAGATATGGACAGACACGTCAATACATAATCTTTCCCTTATTATTTTTTTTTTCTTGGAATATTCAAGAACTGTGTAGAACTGTGGCCTTAACATGTACAATACGCTGGGTAATTCATTATCTCGAGTATTTTATTTGAGTATAGAACTATATAGTCGTAGAGAGATCTAGAAAATAAAGGCAATAGATATGAGTTATTAGTTTTATAATCATCACCGTATTATTTCAGAATTACTTTAACTAAAGGGCAAAAATATTTTATCCCTATTTAACAGATATCACACTTGTTAGGTACAAACAACATAACTAGTTTACATGAGTTGTGTTTGGAAATGACAGAGAGGCACGTAGAGTGTTACCGAGATACCGGTAGTAGATGAATACACGGACAGATGTACCTAATAATAGACTTGAATAAAATCAATATTATTGTTCCCCAAACAGAAGAGCCAGTTGCAAGAGGCCCAGCAGAGGGCTACAGCCATGTCACGTGAAGTCCAAGTGTTGAGACATTCCCTGGAGGCCACCAAACTACAATTGCAACAGGTGCAGGAGACGTTTGCTGCCAGAGAAAATGCCCACAGGTTTGTCTGGATGTCATACTGTTGTTGTTGTCTTTTTTTGGTGAAACTATTTCCATCATTTGCGCCCAACCTGGGCACCGCAGTTGCCTCAGGCTAGTAGAACAGATAACAACTGAATGAAATTTTATCTCACGCTAGTAGAACAGATAACGACTGAATAAAATTTTATCTCAGGCTAGTAGAACAGATAACGACTGAATGAAATTTTATCTCACGCTAGTAGAACAGATAACGACTGAATGAAACTAAGAATACAAAAGAAAAAAGTAGAAAGTAATAAAGGAAAACAATTAGAAATCACACTCTGAAGGAAAATTTTCAAAGTTGACTTTTTTTAGATGATTTTTTTTTGGTTCAGTTTACATTCCCTAACTTTCAATATTTCCCCATCAACATTACCCATAAATACTATGAACTGATGTTTAGTTATATCATCTGTTTAGGGAAATCTGTACCAAGGTTTTGGACAAAGTTGTGTCCATACTCACCCATTATATTTTCTGTCAGTCATGGAATGAACTTCATTGAGATTCTCCTTTTTAAAAAATTTTAAATCCTCTATTCACCTAGCGGTTGTAATAGTGAACTCGCAATATTTTAGCACTTTTTTTATTCTTAGGAAGTTGTCGCTGAAACACTATATCTGTAGCTGTAAATACTATATTTGTAGCTGTAAATACTATATATGTAGCTGTAAATACTATATATGTAGATGTAAACACTATATCTGTGTTGTCATTTACTGTGTTGTATCATGGCTCCGTATGTTGTCATTTACTGTATTGTATTTTGTATAATGGCTCTGTGGGTTGTCATTTACTGTATTGTATTTTGTATAATGGCTCCGTGTGTTGTCATTTACTGTATTGTATTTTGTATAATGGCTCCGTGTGTTGTCATTTACTGTATTGTATTTTGTATAATGGCTCCGTGTGTTGTCATTTACTGTATTGTATTTTGTATAATGGCTCCATGTGTTGTCATTTACTGTGTTGTATAATGGCTCCGTGTGTTGTCATTTACTGTGTTGTATAATGGCTCCGTGTGTTGTCTTTTACTGTGTTGTATAATGGCTCCGTGTGTTGTCATTAACTGTATTGTATTTTGTAACATGGTTCTGTGGGTTGTCATTTACTGTATTGTATTTTGTATAATGGCTCCGTGTGTTGTCATTTACTGTATAGTATAATGGCTCTGTGTGTTGTCATTTATTGTATTGTATAATGGCTCTGTGTGTTGTCATTTAGTGTATTGTATAATGGCTCTGTGTGTTGTCATTTACTGTATTGTATAATGGCTCTGTGTGTTGTCATTTACTGTATTGTATAATGGCTCTGTGTGTTGTCATTTACTGTGTTGTATAATGGCTCTGTGTGTTGTCATTTACTGTATTGTATTTTGTATAATGGCTCTGTGTGTTGTCATTTAGTGTATTGTATAATGGCTCCGTGTGTTGTCATTTACTTATTGTGTCTTGTATAATGGCTCTGTGTGTTGTCATTTAGTGTATTGTATAATGGCTCTGTGTGTTGTCATTTACTTATTGTGTTTTGTATAATGGCTCTGTGTGTTGTGATTTACTGTGTTGTATAATGGCTCTGTGTGTTGTCATTTACTGTATTGTATTTTGTATAATGGCTCTGTGTGTTGTCATTTAGTGTATTGTATAATGGCTCTGTGTGTTGTCATTTACTTATTGTGTTTTGTATAATGGCTCTGTGTGTTGTGATTTACTGTGTTGTATAATGGCTCTGTGTGTTGTCGTTTACTGTATTGTATTTTGTATAATGGCTCTGTGTGTTTTCATTTACTGTGTTGTATAATGGCTCTGTGTTGTCATTTACTGTATTGTATTTTGTATAATGGCTCTGTGTGTTGTCATTTACTGTATTGTATAATGGCTCTGTGTGTTGTCATTTACTATATTGTATTTTGTATAATGGCTCTGTGTGTTGTCATTTACTGTGTTGTATAATGGCTCTGTGCGTTGTCATTTACTGTGTTGTATTTTGTATAATGGCTCTGTGTGTTGTCATTTACTTTATTGTATAATGGCTCTGTGTGTTGTCATTTACTATATTGTATAATGGCTCTGTGTGTTTTCATTTACTGTGTTGTATAATGGCTCTGTGTTGTCATTTACTGTATTGTAATGTGTATAATGGCTCTGTGTGTTGTCATTTACTGTGTTGTATAATGGCTCTGTGTGTTGTCATTGAAGGGAGGAACTCATCTCTCGATATAAACTGAACAGCCCTGAACTTGAGAAGGTCATCCAAGCGAAGGTAAAGGATGTAGAAAGGTCTTTCCAAGCTGAACTTGTGAAACAAAAAGAAAAGTTAGTACACGAGTCTTTGTTTTAATACTAAATGGATGTAAACATGGATGAGCTTATATATTTCGAAATATTTAATATATTGTGACTTTTTTTTAATTAGACTGCAGCTGGGTGATTTAGAAAACAGTTCATAAAATGTTAAACTAAGCTTAAGATGAACAATATTTCGCATAGCTGGTTAAAAAGAAGTGAACAATGTTTTAAAAGTTTCATCCATCTCTGAAGAAATGGTTGAAATACACACAAAAAATCAAACTTGAAGACTTTTAAAAGTACTGAAATTGAAAAGCCAGCAAACATCTTAGTTCCACTGTACATAGCCCTATCTCGTTTATATGTTAAATGGTACACAATATTTTATGGTTGTATTGGGCATGACATTGCAAGTGTCTGAAAAAATAAAATGTACACTTAGCTGCACCACTGTAGAACTTAATCTGTGGATCCAGTTCATTTCATAGTCTTCCTACAAGTATTTTACACCATCATACATGTAGTCACATGTTGATAGATTCAAGTGTTTTTTTGTTTTAATTTTTTTTTTTCATCTGCAATAAAAATGATATTAATTCTTTGAAATGTTTAATTTTATGTGGTAAAATGTGCAATCAGTTTTTAAATGATTACTGATGTACAACACAGTTTGCAATAGCACACTTGGACTGTTAGAAGTGTTTACAAACAACTCTTAATAAATTTGTATTACCAAAATGATAACACTGGATACAGTTGATAATGTTGTTGTTTATTTGGTTCATTTTGGAAACTTATTTTATTTTTCATAAAGACATTTTTTTTTTGTTTTATTTTGATCAGAGTTGAACAATTGAGTCAACAATACACAGAATTAGAGAATGAGTTCAGGTATGCCCTGCAGGTTGAAGAGACTAGGATGAAAGAAGTAAGTATAGTTACATGGAGTTGGTGGCATATATATATATAACGTACAAGTCTATATATGTGTATATGTATATAATATACAAGTCTCTATGTGTGCATCAATATATAACATACAAGTCTCTATGTGTGTATATATATAACGTACAAGCCTATATATGTGTATATATATAACGTACAAGTCTATATGTGTGTATATTTATATAACATATGTCTCTTTGTGTATATATGTATATAACATACAAGTCTGTAAGTGTGTATATAGATAATATACAATTCTCTGTGTGTGTAAATATAATAAAATAAATATATATATATATATATATAAATGTTTCTGTATGGCTTATCTATCAATAATTTTCTCTCAGAAATTAACTAACTAAACTTTATAAAACAATTACAGTTTTAACTATGATGTGCATCTTCTCCTGAAAAAACCTCATGTGTGATTGATTGCTTCATTGTATGACATCCATAAAACCTGACACCCCAAGTATCTATTTAGGTATCCAGTAGTATAAGGTGCGCATAATGTAATGTGATGAGTAAAATGGCTGCCATTTACACAAGACTGTATTCACTGGAGTCTGTTGAGAAAGCCCCCCCAGTGCGATTGGGGACGGGGGAATTTTTAAAGAGGGCCCCACCCCAATCCGCTTTCTCGTCATGGAAACCAGATCCGGGTGAAACCGTCTCCAGATATGTTCTGTTTATTTCAACTGTACTTATTGCTAGTGTGACCCTTCGATCCACTGATAACTTCATTCCCAGTTCCTCAATTAGAACAACCATTGTGTGAACTGGACACTTGGAGACACTTGAATTGTGCAGCCGTGTCGTGATGTTCATATTGAATCGTATGTCATTTGATGATTGCCATATGATTACATTGTTTCCTACATACTAGTAGCAGCAGAACTTTGAATCGTTATGTCATGATGTTTTTTGCTTATAAATTATAGTTTTGAACGCTTGTATGTAGCATGTTAGACGAAAAAAAATGTACTCCCCGCCAAGCGAGCCTCGAGGGAAAGGCAACATGAACTTTTGTTCAAGGGTCTTGAGTCTCTGGAACCCCATCGATTTCTGTTACTGCTGTAATTTTGGCCCTTTTGGTTGGGGAGGGAGGGAAGATTTTCAATAATTGTCAGGGGCACACATGTAGTCTTAGACTTTCTGGTTGTGGCCCCTGCATTTAATAACGCAGTGTCTTTGATTTTTTTTTTTTAATTTCAGTCTTATTTAAAATATAACTACATGCAATGTAATCTCCCTGAAAATGTAACTCTCAGCCCATGGTAGCAGCTGAGTTATCGGCGCGCACACATACACACATTAAAGCCAACCACTTGGAGAGGAACCAATTCATTGATGACCCTAAACACCGTTTGGTATTGTACGTTCAAGTTAAGTTGTCAACACATACACCTTCTTACTTGTCCTCTCTAA